>CM044561.2:28262664-28305164 GCA_024416835.2 Perccottus glenii | reverse complement strand
TTAGATGAATTTAGATTAATTTAAATGAATTTAGATGAATTTAAATGAATTTAAATGAATTTAGATGAATTTAGATGAATTTAGATGAGTTTAGATGAGTTTAGATGAATTTAGATGAATTTAGATGAATTTAGATGGTAGACTGACAGATGAGGCACTTTGAAAATGTCATCGTGAAAAAAAAGCCCTCCTCCCATTCTTTATGAAAGCGATAGGTTTTTGTCTTCTTACTTGGTCCAGCTCCCTCACTCATTTTTATACCCTTTCTTAAGTTTAAGAGAAAAAAAACAAAATTTAAAAGTTGGAGTTAACTCGCTGAAGCTTGTTCGTTTTGCTGCGCAGTGACCTAGCCCTGTACATCTATTTTTTTTATGTACTAAGTCCTGTCAGTTACAGTCTCCAAGGATCAGCACATCCCACAAACGTTTCAACAGCTCACACTCACACCAGGACCTTCTTCCAGCGCTCTGGTCAAGGGTTGGGGCTTTGGGTGGTGCACAGGGGTCAGAGGTCACTGTCACCTTTCTGTCAGAACCAGCTTCTTCAGCAGTTTGAGCAACAGGTCTGTTGGATGGGACCACACATGCATCAGTGACCCCTGACCCCTGACCGGCGGCACAGTGGCAAAGTGGTTAGCATGCCTGCCTCACAGGAGGTAGGTCCTGGGTTCGATTCCCATCCAGGGCAGGGCCTTTCTGTGTGGAGTTTGCATGTTCTCCCTGTGTCTGCGTAGGTTTCCTCCGGGTACTCCGGTTTCCCCTACCACCAAAAACATGTACAACAGTCCTCCCCCAAACACACATGGGGCCAGGACTCCCCTGCAAAATAGATTTGTAATCTCAGTGGGGACTATCCTGGTTAAATAAAGGTTAAATAAAAATAAAATAAATAAAATTTAAAAAAAGGACCATGTTGTTGGGTCACCTCTTTTCCTTCCTCAGGACACGTTTGAACCTGACCCCACAAGAGTCTGGTTCTGGAGATGCTCTGACCCAGTCCTAAACAAGTTTCAGTTGGATTGAAACAGGTTTTAATTAGATTTCGGTTTAAGTAGTAGTAATAGATGAGCTTGTAAACAGTAGATGCTCTGACAGTGATTGTGTACATTAGTTCTTAAAACTTTATGCAGCAGAGACTCACCATTGGTTGTCATTTAAATGTTGTTCCAGCTCCTTATGAAGCTTTATGCTGTTGTTAATAATATGTGTCACAGCGACGTTAAACACTGAGCTTTGAGTCGTGTGAGAGCTCTGTCGGGGAAACACTGCCTGAACTGGAAACTCCTCAGCTCCACCTACGTTCTCCACTTTTGCTTTAATAGCCAACGTCACGCAGATGTTTATGCAAATGAGATGCAGAGCTCTATATTTATAATTCCTACTCTCTGTTTAGTGTCTTTTCCACACACCTCGAGTATTCTCATCTTTCGTTATTATAATTCTGCATATTAATGCCTCTCTCCTCACGATGCAGGGTGTTTTCTCTCTAATTGAAGGTTAGACATTAACATACACTTGACATTTTTCAATCTAAAAAGGTGTTTTTTCAACTCCGCAGCAGTAAACCCTGTCAGTGCTTGGATGTTAATGAGCACTTACCTATCAGAGAGTGTTGAGTTCAAGCACCTAATGTTCCCATAATCCCCCTCTCACTCGCTCAGCTGTCGCCAAGTACTGCCTTCATGAGCCGCATAAAAGTGCACCTCGAGCGCTTTGCACAAAAGTTCATGAATATTCACAGCAGACGATTATTACACTTTTAAAGAGTTTGAATTACTGCCGTCAGCAGGACTTCTGTTCAGCTCCAGTGGTTTCCAAAACACAGGCGACAAAAGAAATTGCTTCAAGGACCTGGAAATGTGGGTACAGCCATATTTATCTAACAACTCGTAATAAAATGCTTTTGTGTGGTTTGGATAATACACTGTACATATCTCATAATGGCTTCGCTCTGGTTGTAAGCAGTGTACATACCTCTTTAGTGCTCCATTCAAAAGCTTCTCAATATTGCTCCTGAAAAGCAAAGGAAAAATAATATGATCTTTTTAAAGTGTAAGTATTTTTTTTTTTCATTGTGCCTGTGGCCCAGATTAGAAACAAAAAAAAATATTTGTTTGGGGGGAAACCCTGGGAAATCATGGTTTAAGACCCACTAGTGTCAAATAATTTACTTTTGAGTGCCATACTTTGTCTAAAATGTATTGTACAATAGTCAAAAGGCAATCGTAATGTCTTGCATCAGTTTCAGACTTGGAGGACTTTAAATATTTAATCAAAACCCAACCAAAATCCCAATTGTTTTACTTATCAACGTTATCTTTGTGATTAAATAGACCAAATGTCTGTCTTCATTTTCAGAAAAATCACTTCCAGTAGTCATTGTCATTATCTCTCTGCCTTTCACTCAACACTATTCATTTGGACTTTTTATCCACTCCCTGTATTTTATTCCTATAAAAAACTGGTGTCAGTCTCGATGTCTGAAGCCTTGTTTCCTGAGGTCTGGGAGGAGCTTAGTTAAACCCTGCACACGCTGATTGGACGAGAGATAATCCTAAAATAAATTCCTCCTTGTTCTTGTGTTAAAGGTCCTATTCAAACAGAAAACAGGATAAATGTTTGTTCTCAGCAGCTGTTTGTGGTTTTAAACAGAGTCGGTGTGGTACGGCTCCGGTTTCATGAATTTAAACCTTGTATTTATCGTCTCCACTGCATTAAACACAAACACAACGTGAGTGTCTCTAAATGACAGGAACCTGCTGCAGCTGTGAATGTAACGTTCAGAAAGATGGGAATAAACAGAAACAGGTGAATGTTTCCTGCAGCCTCTTTACTCTGAGATCACTGTCTGACAGGTTTTAGACTCAGCACATTTCAACATTCAACTTGGTTATTGGGGTTTTAACTTCGGGCTGAAGAATTGGAAAAACCCAAACACCACACACAAGGCTTCTGGACTATTTCATTTGCCTTTTATTAATTAATTTGTTCAAGTTTAAAAATTTTAGCATTGATTTCCAGACATAAATAGAAAAAAGGTTTCAGTTTCATGGCCTTAGGATTCTAATGGACTCTAAAACAGCCCACAGCTATGGTCACATGACTCAAAATCTTTCATTAATTATAATCGTAGTACAACTTCTAATGTGGTTACAGTCTCGTTTTGGAATGACTTGAACAGCTGATGTTTGTGCACTTTTTTATTCGCTTTTCCTCACTTTTATGAAAGATAAAAACCCTAGTCTACATTAAAGGTGCACTCATACTTGGTAATCAGCTCCGTCCCTAAAGTCAGGTTGGTTTGGGTAATGCTACCACCTGAGCTTGAGAAGGGAGCGCTCCAGGGTCTTCAGCCCAATTAGGAGAGCTAATGGAATGAATGTTTGCTCACACACTCGCAATTTCATGATTCCAAGCCATCGTCTCACAGTATTTGTCTGACTAACACGACTTGAAGACACAGAAGCAGTGCCAGTGGGTTTTCATTCGTTGAGTCTATTGTCCACTTACCTGAAGGTGTAACTGGGCCCAGGGTATAGTCCCGTTCTCAGACGGACCTGGTGCGAGTGCTCCACACACACAAAGATTTATACGTTAAAAAAAAAGCAACTAGAATAAAAGTAATTGCCGCTGCTGTACGTTGCACTTGTAGACAAAGAGAGATGATTCAGGAGATTTCATAAATGTTGTTCTGATCTCATTCTGAGGTAATAATGAGGCTGCTGCTCTGATGATGTGCGCCGCTAAGCCCTATCTTTGAAGTCATCCTTTTCTACGTCTCTGTCTCACTCTGGTCTTTGAAGTCGGGCTGAATTTCGCTGACTTGTCTTTTGAATGGAGTGTGCCTGCGCTGCTGTGAAATGCTGATGTGATTACTCTGAGATTTAAACCAGGTAATAGAGCAGGAGCTGATTTATGTCTGCACAGCCACAGCGACTGTAAAACAAACTTTGTAACTTGTCTCAGTTGGAAACCTCTAGAAGAAGTACGCCTTTGGGGTTTGACGACACGACAGAGCAGCATAGCAATGCCCCAATTTATGAATATATATTTTATCACTCATATAAAGGTGTGCATTGTTTGTCTAAATACAATAGTGCAGTTACAAATTTCAGCTATTTTTATTGGCATTGACAAACCAAGGTAGTGTTCTCACTTTAATTCCATTTCAGTTTGTGTTATTGAAGTATATCATTTGTGTTATAGATGTATATAGTATGTGTTATAGATGTACCGTATTTTTCGGACCATAAGACGCACCTGACCATAAGACGCACCTGGTTTTTAGAGGAGAATAATAGGAAAAAAAATATTCTGAACCAAATAGTGTAATAAAATATTTAATAAAGTATAACAGAATAATATTTGAATTATATGACTGGAGTGAAGGGCATGCGCACTGCTGTGTACTGTAACACCGCCTACTACATGCTATCCTCCAATAGCATACGGCGGTGACACAGTACAGCAGCATCGCGCCTTCCTGCACACATCAGCCACTCTGCCAGTATCTCAGTGGACTACTGAGAAGCCTGGACACGGGGCGGGGGAGGGATGATGCAGTTTCAAGGGACACGGAAGGTCCCGGGGGACTCGCTGCCGCTCTGCAACTCGGACCATGAGACGAGTTGCAAAGAATAGCGGGAGCGGGTGAGGGAGGACCCGCTGCCGCTCTGAGCGATATCATAAGATATGGTCCGAATACCGTAATATATGGTATTCTGACCATAAGACGCAGGCACTTTTCCTCCCACTATTTGGTGAAGAAAAAGTGCGTCTTATGGTCCGAAAAATACGGTATATAGTATGTGTTATTGAAGTATATCATTTGTGTTATAGATGTATATAGTATGTGTTGTAGATGTATATCGTATGTGTTGTAGATGTATATCGTATGTGTTGTAGATGTATATCGTATGTGTTGTAGATGTACAGGGCTGCACTGGGACAAAAAAAAGGCCCTGGCATTTTTGCTCAGACCGGCCCACCACAATCGGTCAGACACAACCAACTAGTACACCATCCTTGCGGTCCCTGTAGATATGCATATCTACTGTTCCATTCCAAAAACCCGTACAAAGCTGAGAACTAAGTGCCATGGACCAGTGTACCAGTGCAAGTGGACCAGTGTACTCACTCTCTCTTGACAGACTCCCTGGTGATCAAAGGTTCCTCCCTGTCTCTCTCCTCCACTGCTAACTCAACCTGGCTTGACTATACATAAGGACAGAGAGAGAGAGGATTACAATTATTTGGAAGAGTTATTAAAAGTACACTTAGTAAGGATCCATTTTGGTTATATAGTCCTGTATTCTTGAAGAGCAGGATTTCTAGATGGACAAAGTGCTCCATGTTATAAAAGCTAGTTAACCCTTTAGAACCCAATATAATGTGGATGTAGAATACTGCTAATTCTAAAAAGAAATGTTTTTTTTTTTTTCAAATGAACCAGACAGCAGAAAAACTAGTTTACAATTGCAGGTATAGGCTACTTTGTTTTAAAGAGCACAAACCCCTCTTTAATATGACACCAAACAAGATTTACCTCTCATTGTTGAGATACTCCCCTTAAAAAAATAAAAGAAAACCAACCTATACTACCAAATTACTCACACAAAACTGCCTAAAAATGTATGATATTCATATTATTCACTCAGCGTAAATATTGCATATTAATGATGTTGGAAATTCATTAGAAACATGAGCAAATATCTACTTCGTTGAATATACAGCTAAACAAAAATATACAGCTTTCAAAATGCAAGGCGGGTTTTAATCCCCAAATAGCATGTGTAAATGTCTGATAAATCGTATTAATATTCTCCTACACAGTATTATATTATGTTAATATAAGACATTGTAGTTCTTCAATGTTTCCTTGTTCGTTCCGCTTTTATTTTGAAAAACGGATCATTTTCTTCTTCGGATGTTTTCTGTGACGCTAACATTTCCTGCTGCTATCTCTTCGCAACGCGGTGATCGCGTGTTGTTGGAAGAAGGAGTTCTAAACTGTGAGAGTGCGTCGAGCTAGAAAGCATACTAGAGGATGGTGGAAACACTTTGATTAGCGCCCTTGGAGAGCGGAATGAGTTTTCACGGTGTTCATGGTGATTGTGCTGCTGGTGCTACTTGAGAGGAAGAAATAAATTGACACCCGTTTGAAACTCTCTGCGTCTTGATCATTAAATCCATGGGGCCGCACTCGTCATGGGCGCTTTGACGAAGCCATTCTGAGTAATAATTAAAATAATCAAATGGCATCATTTAAGTTTTTCTAGAGAAGGGCCGTACGGGCATTATGGGTATTAAAGGGTTAACATTAGAATAGTCAGCCAAAGTTGCAATTGAATAAGTTAACTCTGCTAACCTAGCTTATGCTGTGTTCTTTGACTTTAGCTGACTGAGTGGCTAGTGCAGTGGGTGACAATCTGACAGACTATATAATGGCAACAACGATTAAGTTGTCTTATTATAATATTCATTAATTTAGGTAAATCATCATCTTCGTCGTGGCCCAACCAGGCCCACACACACACTTTCCTCCTGCACCCGCCCTGATTAACACTCCCTCCCTGTTAATCATGCAGCTAACATGCTTACCGTTTCAATTACACTCTCCATGTTTCTGCAAAATGTCGTCAGGTACTGTAGGCTTGGATACTGAAGCTACAGCACTAATCATGTCTGTTATTTTTGCACATGTTGAGGCATCAACCTCTAGCATTTTTATTTTTTTGCCCCGCAACTTCTCCGCAACCGCACTTTTGTTTCTCCATCCTAAATCCACAGATTTCTGGCTCTGAGCCACTAACTGCCTCTGACACAAGAAACAGAGGAGGAGGGGTGGAGTCCTGTTAAGAGATGATTGGGCCAGCCCAGTGTCAGTATGAAAAATGAACCAATGGGCCGCTGTCCCTGCTTTATGGGCCGGTCATTGGCCAATTAAAAAATAAATAAAAAATCATATTGTATGGACCGGCCCCCAAGTGCGTCAGCCCACCGGGCATTTGCCCGGTGGGCCAGATTACCAGTCCAGCCCTGTAGATGTATATAGTATGTGTTGTAGATGTATATAGTATGTGTTGTAGATGTATATAGTATGTGTTGTAGATGTATATAGTATGTGTTGTAGATGTATATAGTATGTGTTGTAGATGTATATAGTATGTGTTGTAGATGTATATAGTATGTGTTGTAGATGTATATAGTATGTGTTGTAGATGTATATAGTATGTGTTGTAGATGTATATCGTATGTGTTGTAGATGTATATAGTATGTGTTGTAGATGTATATAGTATGTGTTGTAGATGTATATAGTATGTGTTGTAGATGTATATCGTATGTGTTGTAGATGTATATTGTATGTGGGCGGCAGTGGCTCAGTGGTAGAGCGGTCGTCCTTCAACCGGAAGGTAGGCGGTTCGATTCCCGCTCTCCCCACAGTTCATACTGTCGTTGTGTCCTTGGGCAAGACACTTAACCCACTTTGCCTCCAGTGGTGTTCCAGCTGTAACTCTGGTGAATGGAACTTTAATTTAAGTTGCTTTGGATAAAAGCGTCTGATAAATGACTAAATGTAAATGTATGTGTTGTAGATGTATATAGTATGTGTTATAGATGTATATAGTATGTGTTATAGATGTATATCAGCTGATCGTCCATCACAGTTTTTTGGGCCTCTCCTAACTTTAACTTTGGCCTGATGCAAAGCCTTGTAGATAAAGGGTTTGTCTGCGTTCCTGTTTGTGCTGATGCAGTGGCAAAAAAAAAACCCAAGCTGATCTGAAACGAAGCAGGACGTTTGTGTTTTTGTTCCAAATATAGACACATTGTTCTAAAAATAGATTAGAAGTGATGTATTAATATCACAAATAACAGTTTCCTTCATAATGTTTTAGTCTGACTCCGAGAAGCACCAGGTGCACGTTTTTCTTTTCCCAGAGTTTCTCTTTTTACTGACTGTATGTTTTACAGACAGGTTTTCATCTGAGTTGAGGCGGCTGTGTCGAATTTCTGCTGAGTCGAAATCCACTTGGAGCATGAGACCAGGTTCTTGGGCCTAAATAATGGATTAGAGCTGAGCAGACACGTGGACAGCACCGAAGTCAAAGCACCTTCTGCTTAAAGATGTTTTCTTCAGATAAATGCCACGCTCTGATCCTGAAGCAGACATTTTTGTTATGGTTTTAAGACAGAGACTAAATAAAAGGCACATCAGAGTGGAGCAGCCGTTTGAAGTTTCACCCGAGTCCTGCCCGCGGCCGACAGGAAACATCACATGAGGCTGAGCCCTGAAAAAAACAACATGACATTCAGTTTGAGGAGCCTCTGCTTCTCACATTAGCTCCCCAGTATTTCACAGCTGCTCTGGGTCTGAGCCTGACCAAACCAAACAGGCTCAGACCAAACAGGCTCAGACCAAACAGGCTCAGACCAAACAGGCTCAGACCAAACAGACTCAGACCAAACAGACTCAGACCAAACAGGCTCAGACCAAACGGACTCAGACCAAACAGACTCAAACCAAACAGACTCGGACCAAACAGGGTCAGACCCAACAGACTTAGACCAAACTGGCTCAGACCAAACAGACTTAGACCAAACAGGCTCAGACCAAACAGACTCAGACCAAACAGACTCAGACCAAACAGACTCAGACCAAACAGGCTCAGACCAAACAGACTCAGACCAAACAGACTCAAACCAAACAGACTTAGACCAAACAGGCTCAGACCAAACAGACTTAGACCAAACAGGCTCAGACCAAACAGACTCAGACCAAACAGACTCAGACCAAACAGACTCAGACCAAACAGGCTCAGACCAAACGGACTCAAACCAAACAGACTTAGACCAAACAGGCTCAGACCAAACAGACTTAGACCAAACAGGCTCAGACCAAACAGACTCAGACCAAACAGACTCAAACCAAACAGACTTAGACCAAACTGGCTCAGACCAAACAGACTTAGACCAAACAGGCTCAGACCAAACAGACTCAGACCAAACAGGCTCAGACCAAACAGACTCAGACCAAACAGACTCAGACCAAACAGACTCAGACCAAACAGACTCAGACCAAACAGACTCAGACCAAACAGACTTAGACCAAACAGACTCAGACCAAACAGACTTAGACCAAACAGACTCAGACCAAACAGACTCAGACCAAACAGACTCAGACCCAACAGACTCAGACCAAACAGGCTCAGACCAAACGGACTCTTCTGATGCTAAAAAGTAGCTTATTTAACATAACAATGTAATTTTTATACTAAAGGTGCATTATGAAAGATGCAGGGTTTTTGTTATAAAGCGCCACCTCTGGCATTAGCGATACAGCATGTGTCGAGTGTGTTCACTGTGCACACCTGTACCTGTACACCTGTACGAGCACAAACAACAACAACCGAAGAAGAATCTGTTGGTGTCGATTGCGCTGAAGGCCTCTTACCTGTGTTCACACAATTCATTTTCAACTTTGTGTTGTTTTTATATAGATTACTTATATATATTTTTTTTTATTTTAGTTTAGTTTACTTATGTTGGCAAATAAGGAAGTGAGGACCAGGTAAACGAGCAGTCTCGCATTACGTCACGTCTGCTGCAACAGCTGGGGTTTCGATCCCAAAACCTTCTCATTTAATTGACTGGACAGAGACAACTGCAGGGAATTCAGATTATCTGCACATCAGGCTGTTTCTGATGCATGCATGGGTTAGAAAAAATGTTATTTGAACCATTGAAACGTCCGTAATGTACCTTTTAAGTAGAGATTTTTAAAAATTAAGATTTTCTATTTTTTTATAAATTGCTTTTTGAGGAATTCAAAGCATGTTTTTAAAATTGATTCCACTCTTTATTCTCTGCTCACTCGCTGGTGGAGGCAATGGGTTTAGTGTCCTGCCCAAGGACACAACAGGGTTTGAATGCCCTGGGGAGCAACTCCAACCACAGGGCTCTGTGCCGGTCCCAAGCCCGGTAACTGGAGAGGGTTTCGTCAGGAAGTGCATCTGGAGCCAAACTACGGTTACCTCTGTAACCCTCTGAGGGAAAAGCCAACAGGCACTTACTTTATTGTAACTCACTCAATGCCTCAAACTGTATTTTTCATTTATTTACTTTACTTTAGATTTATCCTGTTCCAGTTCTTGGGGCTGGAGACTATCCCAGCTGCAAACACAAACACATCAGTCGGCCACTGTGCAGCTTTATTATGAGCATTGTTTAAAATGTAATCAATCAGTTGAAATAAATGATTTTTTGGTTAAACCTATATTTTTGGGGCTTTATTGGCCAGAGTACAGGGGCTGGACAGGGGTAATGACCCAAGCCAACACAGACGGACAAAAGCCAAAATCAAACCTGGGGACCTGCTTTGTGAGTTGAAAGCACATAAACACACTACAGTAAGAAAAATGACTTTCTTTCTCGTGAACTGGGACCGACTGAGGGACACATTAATGCAGCCATCAGCAGCAGCTGCACATGAGTCACTTCAGGCTTTGGTTTGGGTTTCCTACAGCAGTTGTAATGAACTGGTTGCTGTCTGTCTGTAGGTCTGGCCGTGCTGCAGAGGATCTTGGACACAGCGGCGGAGCACACGTGGCAGGTGACGTCTGTAAACCTGGACACTCTGACGGAGAAGGACTTCCTTCAACTGCTGGACATCAAAAAAGAGTTTAAGATCATCATCGACTGCGAGTTGGAGAAAATGAACTACATCCTCAACTTGGTAAACACACACTCACGTTTTCTTTTGGCTCTGACAGTTTTCTGAAAAGAGAGAAAAAGCGAAAGTTATTTGACATTTCCCTTTCCCTGATGTCTTAAAGTTTGCAGTAAAAGAAGAAACAGTAGATGAGACAGTCTGAGGTTGGAGTAAGCCGTGAAGGAAATGTTTACTGTGTAGGAAGCCAAAAGCTGCTCAGTGTAATTCTGGCCTGAAACCAGCCCTGTTTTTTTTGAGACTCTCCTAAACTCCAGCGGCAGAAGAGGCTCATGTAGTAGACAGTGTTTTAGTTTTGTGAAGAAAAAAAAGGCTTTAGCTCAGAGTCTTTTTCTGTTTAGTGGTGTTTTTGTCCCGAGGGCTATGTCTACTTTTTATATTCTATTATAGAAAACGTCTCGGGTTATGTATATAACCCTTGTTCCCTGAGAGGGAACGAGACACTGCGTCGTGAAACAACACTTTGGGGAACGCCCTCAGCGTGAAGCCCTGAAGCATGAATGAAACTTAGACCAATCTTGATTGGTACTACGTCACAACGTAGTGAGTGCCGGCCTACCCGGAAGTATAAAGGGACGCCGTATCCAGCCCTTCGCGATGAAGCAAATCGCCCTCAGGCAGGGTAGGCGTGGCTGGGCGACACAGTGTCTCGTTCCCTCTCAGGGAACAAGGGTTATATACATAACCCGAGACGTTCCCTTTTCGAGGGAACTCAACACTGCGTCGTGAAACGACACTTTGGGGAACGAATACCCACTATGCCACGACGACCCATGCCTGACCTAGTGTGAACCTGGAAATACAGGCACACTTAGGACGAGAGCACCCTAGCGCCAGGCGTCGCAGGGAGATGTAGACTATAGAACCTAATGAAAGTGTGTGGAGTAGCTCAGTCGGCTGCCTCACCCATCTCCTGAAGCGGGACCCCCATTTGAAGGGCCCGAGAAGAGGCCATGCCCCTAATGGAATGCGGCCTCAAGGCCAAAGGTGAACGCAATCCGCGCACCTGATGAGCCAAGGCAATAGCCTGGACGATCCAATTACTGACCGTCTGCTTGGTCGCTGGCCGACCTCTCCTAGGAGACCCGAAACACACTAACAACTGTTCTGACTTCTCCACTGCGAAGACTTCTGTATATAGATTCGCAGTGCCCTAACGGGGCAGAGCAGATGAAGTCTCCCTTCTTCGGCCGACACATGAGGTGGAGGATGAAATGCCTGCAATACCGTCGGCCGTGCCACGTTAGATGGCACCTTAGGCACATAACCTGGCCTCGGACGTAAAATGGCCTTAACCCCACCGGGGGCAAACTCCAGGCAAGTTGGTGCCTGGAGGTCCCCCACCCTTTTAAGTGAGGTGATAGCCATGAGCAGCGCCACCTTGAACGACAGAACTCGATCTGTCGCCGACTCGAGTGGTTCGAAGGGGGCCTCGGCCAATCCTTCAAGCACCACAGCCAGATCCCAAGTTGGAACCCCAGGGCGCGTTGCAGGCCTCAGCCTCCAGGTGAGGCCTGCAACGCGCCCGACCAATGGGTGCCTCCCCAGAGGCCCCTCACTTACAGGAGCGTGGAACGCCACAGTGGCAGCCACGTACACCTTAAGAGTGGACGGGGTAAGCCCCGCAGTGAAGCGCTCTTGGAGGAACTCCAGGACCGAAGCCACTGGGCAGTTAACTGGGCCCACCTCACGCTCCCTGCACCACGTGGAAAAGACATTCCACTTTAGGCCGTACAACCTTCTCGTGGAAGGAGCCCTGGAACTGAGTACGGTTTCCACTACCCCTGCCGACAGGCCATACAGCCCGGGCTGGGGATGCAGTATTGCTCTCTGCTATGATGTCTGAGAACCATACTCGGGCCGGCCAGTATGGAGCTACTAGAAGTAGACTGATCCCCTCCTGCCGGACCCTCTCCAGAACTCCCGGGAGCAGCGCCACCGGGGGAAATGCATACAGACGCAGCCTCGGCCAAGTCTGTACCATAGCATCCAACCCCAGCGGGGCTGGAGGCGTGAGGGAGAACCACAGTGGGCAGTGGGACGTCTCTCGAGACGCGAACAAATCCACTCCCACTGGGCCGAACCTCTCGCATATAGACCTCACCACCTCTGGGTGAAGCCTCCATTCCCCGGGCCTCAGTCCCTGCCTCGACAGGGTGTCTGCTCCCTGATTCTGGTCCCCGGGGATGTACATCGCTCTGATGGACAAAAACTTCCCTTGGGACCATAGGAGGATCTTACTCGCCAATCTGCACAGAGTGCGAGACCTCAGACCCCCCTGCCGGTTCAGGTACGCTACCACCGACGTATTGTCGGAGCGTACCAGAACATGACCCCAGGCCAAAAACCCCTGAGGTCTGCCCGGAAGCTCCTCAGAGCCCTGAACACAGCCAACATCTCCAGGCAATTTATATGTCTGGAGCGATGATGGTCCTGCCACAGACCCTGGGCAAAGCGGCCGTCCATGACCGCGCCCCGGCCAGTGAGGGAGGCATCCGTCGAAACAGACTTCCGGCGACATGATGCTCCCAATACTGGTCCTTGGGACAGAAACCAGGGTTTCCTCCATATTGACAGGGAACGACAACACCTGCGCGTAACCCTGATCCTCCTGCATGGACTCCCCCTCAGGGAAAACCCCATGGTTTTCAGCCACCACTGCAGGGGTCTCATGTACAGCAGGCCAAACGATATTACGTTGGCCGCAGCTGCCATTAGACCCAACAGTCTCTGAAACCGTTTTACAGTGACGTTGCGGCCTAGTCTTATGCTGGAGACCCTCGCCTGTATGGACTCGATGCGTGCGGGGGACATCTGTGTTCGCATTGTCGTCGAGTCCCATTCTACTCCCAGAAACGTAAGTCTCTGGGAGGGCGTCAACACGCTCTTCTTCGCGTTGAGTCTCAACCCCAAGCTCTGAATATGGCCAAGGACGACATCTCGATGCCGAACTGCCCTCCCTCGAGACTGGGCCAAAATGAGCCAGTCATCGATATAATTCAGTACTCGGATGCCCTGGAGTCTCAGCGGAGCCAGAACCGCATCCATGCACTTGGTGAATGTGCGAGGGGAAAGTGCTAGGCCGAATGGAAGCACCCGATATTGGAACGCTTCGCCCCCGAAAGCGAACCTCAGGAACTTCCTGTGAGACGGACATATAGGAATATGGAAGTATGCGTCCTTCA
Source organism: Perccottus glenii (assembly GCA_024416835.2). Taxonomy (NCBI): domain Eukaryota; kingdom Metazoa; phylum Chordata; class Actinopteri; order Gobiiformes; family Odontobutidae; genus Perccottus; species Perccottus glenii. Next base: position 28,291,250 of record CM044561.2, on the reverse strand, counting down.
GATCTATTGTGACAACCCAGTCCTCGCCTGATTCACGATAACAGGTATTGTTAGCATCTTGAACCTGAACCTCCTCAGAGATCGGTTCAAATACCTTAGATCTAAAATCGGACGCAGACCTCCGTCCTTTTTGGGAACTATAAAGTACCGGCTGTAGAAACCCGACTCCATTTCTGGGGGAGGAACCTGTTTTATGGCCTCCTTTACCAGCAGGGAGTGTACTTCCTGTTCCATAACCCGCGCCCCTTCTGGGACCACTGCGGTCCAGACCACCCCACCGATCTCGGCGGGCTGCGGCCAAACCGCAGTCTGTAACCCTTTTCTACTGTGCGCAGGACCCATGGCGACACATTCCAAAGGTGTTTCCACGCCTGGAAAAAATCTGCCACGGGAATCAGCCTCTCGAGGCCGATCTCTGGTCTACTTCGAAGACCGTTGCCGCCCCCCTGAAACGATTGTACTGCAGAGAGAGGTCGTGTACGATCCTCGATGCGCATACACCGTTGCTGCCCGCCCAAAACCCCTAGGGGTGGGCTGTGAGGCAGCTCTCGTATGCTGGAAACCGATGTGGCCCGAAGCGTCATAGACGGCGGAATTACTACATCGGTGTCCAAGGGGCTCTGCAGAGAAAAACGGCCTCAGCCGCCTCTCCCCGGAGGGGACTCTCTCAGCCACATCCACAGATGTGTCTTTTCCAAGTCCTTTAACAGGTCGGCCTGGCGTGCCTGCAATATACTGCCATAGTATGCAGCCCTGCCCCCGCCCGACCTGCTGCCCCGCCCACCATGGTCGATGTAACTCTACACGGCTTGGTGGGCAGCGCCGGCGTTTAAATGAAGGCGCCGCATTGCTGAGCACGTCCACAACCTCAGATGTGGACAGCTCAAATATCGGACCCTCTCCCCGTGCAGGAGCAGCCGCTTAGTGGGCTCCCGCACGGGGAGGAAGGGCCACAGAGCTCCCCCATGATGATTGAGAACAAGCCTCAGCAGTCCCAATCTCCTTGGCGAGAAATGTGGCCTGCCCCATGACCCACACAACTCGTTGCGTAAGTCATGGAACAGGCCACACAACCCGCGGTGTAAGCTCTGATGCTCAGGTCGTGCTCTGCGCTGCAGGAAACGCTATATAGTCTATTTTTAGCTACTGTCGCTCCTCTTTTGACGGCCAGATAATGTTTAACCTGGCCACCTTTTACTCGCACGAGTCACAACGGCAATGGGCTCCTCATAAGCGGGCACGTGAGGTGACGAATGAGCCCTTATGTCACCCGCCTCAATGCTGAGCACGTCCACATCCCCAGACGCGGACAGCTCAAGCATCGCACCCTCTCCTCGTGCAGGAGAAGCCGCTTCGCGGGCTCCTGCATGGGGAGGAAGGTCATCAAATCCGTCTAATGATGATTGGGAAAAAGCCTCAGCAATCCCAATCTCATCAACTGGCTCCAGCTGCGATCCCGCGCCACGCCGGCGGCCGTGGGACCTGATCCGCGGAAAACGCGCGAGCCCGGCCGGCCTCAACAAGGCCAGGCGGGAGCACAGCCCTCTGCAGAGGACTGTTCATTGCCGCGCTCCCGGGCAGATCACACACAACGAGTGCGTGTCCCTACCCGTGATATAGCGAGGGCAGGGGTACACACGCTTCTTAGAATTTTCCGCCATACTTTTCATTCAAAGTTTTTCAAACAAGTCTCTCGTTCACACTCGGGCATTTGCTGAAGAGCGAAAAGCTGGCGTGTGCGTGATACGGCGTCCCTTTATACTTCCGGGTAGGCCGGCACTCACTACGTTGTGACGTAGTACCAATCAAGATTGGTCTAAGTTTCATTCATGCTTCAGGGCCGTCACGCTGAGGGCGTTCCCCAAAGTGTCGTTTCATGACGCAGTGTTGAGTTCCCTCGAGAAGGGAACACATTATTGAGTCACACTGATGACATTAAAAGGTCATTGTGTAAAATGTTAAAGTAAATAGTTCAATTCCAACTCTTTTTTTAAATAAAGTAGAATCACCTCAGAGCGTTCACACCTGTCTGTGATCAGAGGACCTTGGACCAATCATGAGCTGCATAAAACATAAGGCTGTCACATATAAACATGGGTCATTTTCCTACTGAGTTTAAGAGAATGTAAAGTTAGGTTTGTGTAAGACGTGAGGCTGAGGCTCATGATTGGTTGATTCTTGATTGTTTTCAGATGTTTGACCTTCTCCTAAAAAAGGAGACGGTCAAATAAGACTGATCTTCTTCCTGTTTTTGTTTATGATGGTTGGGATGCTGGCTGCTTTGTTTTTTGTTCTGGTTTGTTTTTTAGAATGCTTCGTGTCTGGACAATTGTGGAGTGGCCTGAACCAAAGAAATGAATAAATAAAGGTTTATGCCAAAGTCTGTTCATCTAGAGACCTTTCTGAGGATCACAATGATGGTGCTGCTCCACATTTACCTTCTGCTCTGCTTTACTCATGCTTTTGGTTCTTTTTTTTTGCTCTTGGAAAAGCTAAAATGAAGGAGTTTTTAGTTTTCATTTTATGTCGCTCTTCCTGTTTGGGCTCGTTTGGGTCACACTTTAATGGAACTGGTTCAGAGTTCAGCCTTCACACTGAACCCAGAGAACCAGAGCGCCCCCCAGAGTCCGTTTGAACTAATGTGGACACACCCCCACACTCTTTGCATCTGTGTATCTTGGGCATTATTTTAGTTAATGCTCCTTTTCTTTGATTTGCAATGTATTTTCTCCGTATGTTCATTGTTTTTGTTTTGTTTGTTGAATGAAATAAACAAATGAAATAAAAAATGAAGAAATAGACTCTGGAACGACAGAAAGTGAAATGTCTTGTATTTGTGAGTGCCTTTAATGTTGCACAGCCCGAGGGACAGTTCTTCACTTTGGTTGGGATTAAAAGTAGGACGTTTAATCCTTCCTCCTCTTCACTAAAGCAGCTGTTACTGGCCGTTACTGCCTTTCCTCATTTAGTTGGACTTGAGGAGAAGCCAACTCCAGCCTCTTCTTTTCTACAACCAGCTGTTTCTGTTTCCTAAATCCTCTCTCCGTGCACTACTCTTACAGTAGTCTTTGCTTTTTTTCTATCCCTCTGAGCACCTCCCACTTCCATTTCTTTGCCGCGAGTCGAGTATCTACCCAATTATCGTCTGTTTAAAGCGCGCACAAACAACTGCCAAGTGCAATGGCTCTGTAATGGACGCTTTAATCATCATTTGAAAAGTGCAATTAACAACACATTTCCTCTGATTTTTTTTTTCATTTCCAGATTGCTGCTAAGAAGGAAAACTTAAAGAACTACCACTTCATCCTGGCCAATCTGGTGAGTCGAGCCACTTTGACTCTTTTCAGCAGCAATTTGAGGAAAAATGGTTGAGTTTATGTCAATTAGGGATCATTTCTAACCAGGTGAGTCATAAACTACAGATTATCATCGGTGAATCCACTCATGTGTGTTTTAGGGCTTTATGGACTTGAATATCACTGAGTTTCAAAAGCTGGCGCCAAATGTGACAGGTTTTCAGCTCGTAAACCGGTCTAACCCCATTGTGGAGCGGGTTGACCAGGAGTGGGAGGTGTTCGACAGCAAGGACTCCAGACATACACGAAGGAAGCTTAAGGTACAAATACAGAAAAAAATAAAAAGAGAGTTTGTCAATAATGAACCAACTTTTGGATCAGTGTCTCGGGACTTTCCCCAGATATTTATTTAATAAACAGGCTAATGCTTATTTTATTTATAAAAGCGTCTACAATTGATTTTGCAGTTTTTTCTCTTTTTATATATATTTCATTCATAAAAACACAATAATTAAATAAATAAACACGTTGTAAGGTTAGTTTCAAGTTACTAGAATAATAATGACACACATTAAAGGAGCTCTACAGTGAACCTCTCAGTTGGACAGAGCTGGGGGAGGAGCCTGTTACTGCGAGACTCCTCCTCCTCCAAACACAATAATAAACACGAGTCCCATGTGTTTCCTCCAAAACAGTGTCATGTGAGAATCATTTGTTTAGCTCCAAATTTTTTATCCATTTTCACTTATTATTCCTCAATAACAGCCAGAATTTATTAACAGCAATAATTCATGTAAGAACCAGATGTAATTTTCTGTGTTTGGTGCTCTTTTACAGAAGTCACAATATTACGTCTCTCTGACATAAACATTTAGTTTAACTCAGACTGTGTTTTGAAATAATAACTTGACGCTCAGGCGTCGATGGTTCAGACGACAGCAGCGGCTCCGTTTACAGTTTAGCCTCCTGGCTAACACAAATAACTGCTCACATTCTGTTCTCCATTGGTAACGGGACATTTACTTTTACCTTTTAACAATAAAACACAATTACAGTATGGTCATGTTTATGTTTTATATGAACTTTCTGGTTGAGCAGTACACAGGAGCTCTGACGTACGACGGCGTGAGCGTCATGGCCACAGCGTTTCACAATCTGCGGAAGCAACGGATCGACATCTCTCGCCGTGGCAACGCAGGGGAGTGTCTGGCCAATCCGCCGGCTCCGTGGGGACAGGGCATCGACATCCAGAGAGCCCTGCAGCAGGTCTGTACGAGTACACTCTCAAGCCTCACTGACGGTGCTATGAGCTTGTGTGTACACAGACTCTCTGAGCAGAGAAAAGACTCAACATCAAACACAAAAACAACAAAAAAACAGGCACATAATGTTTTGGTGAAAAATGGAGGCAGCTAGAAGAGGGTTTGATGAAAGGAAAATTTTGAGGGGCTGACTGTCTCTTCTGATTTGATTCTCATTCCAACATTAGGTTTTAGCTGGATTTTAACAGGTCTTTGGATTTGAACAGGTTTTAGTTGGATTAGAACAGGTTTTAGATGGATTTGAACAGGTTTTAGATGGATTTGAACAGGTTTTAGTTGGATTAGAACAGGTTTTGGTTGGATTTGAACAGGGTTTAGTTGGATTAGAAAAGGTTTTACGTGGATTTGAACAGGTTTTCGATGGATTTGAACAGGTTTTAGTTGGATTTGAACAGGTTTTAGTTGGATTAGAACAGGTTTTGGTTGGATTTGAACAGGGTTTAGTTGGATTTGAACAGGTTTTAGTTGGATTAGAACAGGTTTTAGTTGGATTAGAACAGGTTTTGGTTGGATTTGAACAAGTTTTAGTTGGATTAGAACAGGTTTTGGTTGGATTTGAACAGTTGGTTTGTATAAAGCTGGCGCCACAAACAATAAAGTTTATTTCCGAAGCTGGGGCCACTTGAACTCTCACCTTGGGCCATGATTGGGCCCTGGGCCAGACTTTGGACACGTCTGCTCTAAAGTCTCCTGCTGCAGTGGGATTTATTTCTGAGGGTTTTGTTGAAGCTGGTCGAGGGGTTCAGAGGCTTGAGCTGTCTTTGTTAAACACTGAGGTCTTCTATGTCTGATCAGAACATTGCTCTGCTATAATCAGTCAACAACACTCAGCTCCAGAATACACGGACTGTGGCCAGAAACAAATTACGCATCTACCACCACAACCACTCACATTATCACCGGTGTTTACTAAGTTTCATTCTATTAGCATTTGTAGCTCAAAGACAGATCAGATCACACTGAGTGTGAACAAGTTGAAGCTGTAACCCAGGGGGCGCAGTGGCTCAGAGCGGTCGTCCTTTAACCGTAAGGTAGGCGGTTTGATTCCCGCTCTCCCCACAAATCATACTGTTGTTGTGTCCTTGGGCAAGACACTTAACCCTCCTTGCCTCCAGTGACACAGCACTGGTGTATGAATGTGTGTGAATGTTGCTCTGGTGTATGGTGTGTGAATGTTGGGACAACGGATAGAAATTATCCTACGGCTACAATCTGGCATGTTAACATTTTTGTAGCTGTGTCTCATGTATGTTCATTAACATGCACTGTCCCAATCAAATAAAAAAAAATAAAAAAACGTTACTCTGAAGCAGCTAAAGTGAATGTGTTTTAAACCCGTTGGCTGCGCACAAACTGTCGGAGATCAGCGTGCTCGCTCCGTGAGCTGAGCCTGACTTACGTAAGTGCCCTGACGCTGGGCAGAAGAGAGCCAAGCTACCGGAGACACCGACAGCTGCTAATCCGAAACACTACTACAGCCAACTGTCACAGTTACAATCAGGACAGAAGCACTATTCTTGACAACATAGCACGTTTTCGAAGCATGTAGCCTATCAACAAAAAAAATAAATGAACCCAGATCCACATAAATTAAAAGCACATTAACACTAAACAATAAATCAGTAATAGGCTACTCACCACGTTGACGTGTAATCGTCCTGTTGTGTCCAGGGTTACTGTCCCAGTCACTGCCTGAAAATACTGTAGAAATCCATCTTCTGTAGTCCCTTGGCTGAACGCAATTTACTCTCTTCTTATAATAGTCTTAGTCTTATAAAATCATCACAAATGTCACTGTCTACTTACATCCATTGCTAGCATAATTTAATTTCTATCAAACATACTTACTAGATAACGCTAACTACATTTACCGCCATGTCCTTTTAAACGTTTAGCTAGCCACGGCTTTCTAGTGTACCATGTCCGCGAAAAGCCTCTAGTGTAAGACGCTTCCTTGTCTTTCACCTGCTGTCTGATGTTAATTTGTGGCTGGTCCGGTCCCATTTCTTTTATTTTTTGTTTTTCAGCCAGTGGTCTTCTTTCAAACGGAGTTTGAAGAAGAGATTGCATGGTTTCTTTCTCGTGTGACGCCGACGCCATTGTCAACTCGAATCTCACTGCCGGCGCCGCGGTTGGGTGTGGTCACGCACTGCCACGTGACCACACCCAACTCATGTTATTCTCCGATGGGCGCAGAGGCAAAGCGCCATCGGAGAATTTATTACTGCGTCACTGATTGGTTGAATTGATCAAATTTAGTGACGTTTTATAGCATATCAGAGCTCCATTGGTTAGATAGTGAGGGCGCCCTTTCTCGGCGCCCCGAGCATAAAACTACCATAGACTGTAAAAAGAAAACTACACATTTATGATGTTATGCGGCACATGATGAAGCTGGTAGACAAAAAGACCCCCTCCCCCACCCCCTCTCCCTCATTCTAGTGTGAAAAACACGTACAGTCATGTTTTTTTCAAACTGAATTTTTTTTTTTTTTTTTTTTTACTTGGTAGGAGGGGCGGCGACCCAGCGCCCATAATAGATCAGCCGCTCCTGGTCAAAGTTCAACTGCATAAAGGAAGATAAACAGAACCAGTGTGAGGGAAACACTGCTATTGTTGCCAAAGATAACAGTGCAACTCTTACATAACTATTTTTTGTCGTAGTTTATAACAGCTTATCTTTTTCTCACATTCTTTCCAACCTTTTCACATTTAATGCAACAATATTGTTGCAATACAGTGTTTGTGCTAATGCAAATACTAGGGAGCACTTTACTATTTAGTGCAGATTCTGTATATGTACAATATTCTATTTTATTTCTGAGGTTTGCTCCTTGATAATATTTAATTTGAGAAAAACAGTTTTTTTTTGGTTACACAAAGTCTACCATTGTGACTGTCTTTGTTTTCCCAGTTTAAAGTTTCACGGCAGTTTTCTGGTGAATAAACGTGAGCCTGGTTGTGTTAGCTCTGTGGTGAGCCAGCTGGGACAGGCTCCGGCCCCAGGAACAGGACAGGTCAAGAGTAAACTCAGACGTTTACTCAGAGTTGGTGTTGTTTTCAGGTTCGTTTGGAGGGACTGACGGGTCACATTCAGTTCGACGAACACGGACATCGCACTAACTACTCTCTGACCGTGATGGAGCTCAGCCACATCGGACCCAGGAAGGTGCTCTTTTTTCTCTTTGTTAAAATGAGAGACTCTGCACATAGTCAGCATCCTGCATGTTTTCACCACATCAGCTTGTTTCAGTAATTACCTCTCTCCAGTCTGATTTAAATTGTGATCATCTGTACAATCAGCTGCCACAGAGCTTGTTTGGCGCATAAAGCTGCCGACTCACTGCTTTCTATTAAGCTTCATCACAAAACACGACGTCAGAGTCTTGATTTATTTCTGTAATAAGGAACACAGGTGCTGGCACAGGCTGAAGTTTACTTTAACATTATAGGATTGTTATCTTCCTAATAAGTTTGGCATGACACACAATAAAGCACAAAAGGGGTTAAATGTGCTTGTCACGTATCACAGTTAAAATGAAATGTCTTTAAAATGAGTCGCCATATTTTTAAACCGCTTACATTTTTCCCAAAACCCACAGAGAGTCCGCTAACACAGGGCTCCTTAACCTTTCCTTCACCACAGACCGCTCATTTTATTCGCCGACGGGTGACATTAGTTTAAGTTTAAGCTCAGGATATTCCGCCATGATTTTATTCCAGAATGTTGTGAGAAAAGAAGTTGATCCAGCACAAATGGGTCTCGGATACAGTTGGTTGGCTAATAATGCCCCAGAATCTCTGCTAATAATGGAAACATGTGGAATTCTCCTGTTTAGCGCTTTTCCCATTTTTCCATTTTCCAGTGGCTTTGAATGCAGCCACAATTATTTTTCAAAACTGTAACAAAGCATATGTAGAAAACAATATATGGATAAATGTGATCAGGTTTGATTAAAATGGCCTTAATGACGTTCTGAAAATAATTATCCATATTTGGATTTAGATTAGTTTAGACTAATGCCCAGTACTTACTAGGTAATTACTGTGTACTTAACGACATAATTACAGGTGAATTTATGGGAACCAACAGGCTAATTACACATGTATTTACCTTGTAATTACTGGGTACATTGTGTAATTACAGTGCACTTAATTACACTCTGTAACGAATGATTATATCTTGTACCCGGTAATTACCAGGCAAGTACACGTGTAATTACCTAACGATTGGGCTGTAATCTTGAACGTTACCGGATATTTGTTGGACAAAGAGGCAAAAAGTGTGAGAGTCCACAATGAAAGCGATAATCACTGTTCTGCGATAAACCGGGCCACATTACGTCACTGGTGTTGGAGCCCTATCACTGACACTGTCCTGTTCAACACACTCGGATCTAAGGATGCATCCGGCTCATGTCTTTTATATTCCATGTTTAAGGCCAATTTTCACAATTAGTAGTTTGTGTTTTTAAGGATCTGCAGGAACAGGGCATCGACTCCCCGAGAGCCCTGAAACAGGTCTGTACCAATGCACTCTAAAGTACACTTTGGGCCCAAAAGAAAAGGTTAAAGCAAAAGAATCTGGACTCGTCTCTAATTCCAAGAGACTTTATCAATTCTGAGATCAACTGTAAGAGAGCTGAGCTTTATCTCCAGAGGGAGGGGCTTAACATAAACCTAAACCGGATGGACCAGGCTGTTCTGGTCTCATAGTCGTTGGCTCTGAAAGAACAGTGTGACTCCTGATGTGAGAGTCATTAAGTCTCAGGAGAGTCGATAGTGACACTGTTACATTCAGGTGTTGTTGTTCTAGAGTCAAACTGTTCTGGTTTAGGTTTCAGAACACTGTTAAAAATACTAGGCAACATGAATCAAAGGCGGCAGTAGCTCAGTGGGTAGAGCGGTCGTCTTTCAACCGGAAGGTAGGCGGTTCGATTCCCACTCTCCCCACAGTTCATACTGTCGTTGTGTCCTTGGGCAAGACACTTAACCCACCTTGCCTCCAGTGACTGTAACACTGGTAATGTAATGTAAGTCGCTTTGGATAAAAGCGTCTGCTAAATGAATAAATGTAAATGTAAATGAATCTGAGGCCACCTCCTCCTTCAAAGAGCGCTTTTCCAATTGAACAAAAATGGCTTCCTTCACACTTCTCTCAAACCTTATGGCCTCTCTGGACACGATTTGGACATTGCTGTCCTCAAAGGACTGTCCTTTCTCTTTGGGCCCAAAAGAAAAACCCAAAAGCTATCACTGACAGTGGTATGAGGTTGTGTATACACCTTTATAGACTGTAGACTTGCCTCGACTGCAGATTGAGATAGTAATGTTTTTACTCAAAAAGTTGAGCAATACAATAAGAGTTTAAAGGTTATTGCAACCTTATTAACATAAAACACACTTATAACCCACTTTACCATACATTTCACTTAACGCACTACATATGTCAGATAAATAATAAAAAACTCACTAATAATAAAGCTTTTTTGGGCTTAAGTTTGCCGATGTGTTTTCAGATCGGTTACTGGAACACCAAGAAAGGCTACGTCAATACAGCCAAAAACAGAACTCTGGTGGAAGAGTACTTGTACGGCCTGCCGAACCGGACATTCATTGTGACAACCATACTGGTAAGCCTGGGAAACTTTTCTCACATTTATTAAAACACATGTCCAAAGTCTGGCCCCAGGACCAATAAAGGATTTCAAGAATGTGGTCCCAGGATGGGGGTGACAATGTTGGTGTGTTCTTGGTCAAAGTGTCCGTATCTGAACAGAAAAAATCTGAACAAACCAATCAATCGGCCTTGCTCAGTTTTTTATTTTTGTGTTTGCTTGACAACAGATGTCATCGAGACTTTATTGTCCAATTTCCAATGTCGGATTTTTGTCCAATCACTGCTTGCTTCGGAAAAATGGAGCGCTCCCATTGGTCGACACTGACGTCAATAAGGAAGTAAAGTCTGCAGATAACACAAAACTGAATTTTCAGCTCTGGATCCTTAAAGACTTTTATACCGACAAACTTTAAACTTTTCTTTTTGACACTAACCTGCATGTCCAAAAGACTAAATAAATGTTTTTTGGTTCAAGTAGTATTTAGATGTCCTGTCTGTGGTTTATTGTAGGAGGCTCCGTACATGATGCTGAAGAAGAACCATGAAGACTTTGTTGGAAACGAAAGATACGAAGGATACTGCGCTGAACTGGCCGCGGAGATTGCCAAACACGTCGGCTTCACTTATCGTCTCGAGGTCGTGAAAGACCTCAAGTACGGTGCAAGAGACCCAGACACTAAGAAGTGGACTGGCATGGTGGGAGAACTGGTGTACGGGGTGAGTTTTTCATCAACACAGTGGAGTTTCAAAAGAAAACCACATTGTGTAGTTCTCACGGTCTCGTTGGGGTGTTGGAGCCACAGGAGGATGTATGAAAAAGATTCCTGTGACTAAGGATGCCTTGATGTTTGTATTGTTGCCAAATACACTGAGCTGATCATCTTTTTATTGACACTCCAAGAAATGAGCGCTGTCTTGTTTTGTAGTTTCTCTGCAGCGTCACATTTGCATTTCCTAAAGTCTCAAGACTAACACTGTCCCACTGACTCCCAGAGGCAGACAAATTGATTTTTCTACCACAGTCTGTCTTTAGCATGTTTGGATGTTGGTGAGGGACCGGAGTCCCCAGAGAAAACCCCCGGAGCCACACAGGCTCTGTCCTGGGAGTTGAACTCACCTCAGCTGTGCTCTCTTACTGCTGCACACACACCGCTGTAGGAGTTAAACATGTTTGATACTGAGTATGGACTGTTCTCAGTGACGGTCCGTTCTATGGTGACGTTGCTGCATTCTTGGTTTGCAAAAAGTATTGGGCTGTTTACAATTTTCACATTTTGTGCCTCTACCCTCGACACAACACTGTGAATCTGAATATCCTCACTTTTACCACAGAGCAGTGATGCAGTTAAACTAATGTGGATAATAGTTCCACTATTCTGTGTTTTTTTTCTGCTGAAGAGTAATAATCTACACTACACTGTAAAGCGTATAATAAAGGCTCATTTAAACATTTTAACCCAGTCCTTTATGACGTGTACACTGTTAAATCTCCCACAGAGGGGCTGATGAATCAAGCAGACACATGTTTGTCGCTCTTCTGAGACCATCCTCACGCTCCACGGTGTTGGGTAAGTCCGAGAGCCCAGGACACAAAGCCCCGTGTGGAGCAGGGATCAATAACGGCACATGAGCCCAAGTATTTATTTACTTATTTGGCTTTTTTTCATTAACATTGGATGTGAAATATTAGCATTAATGTTGTTGTATCTTTCAGTGAATTGTCTCAGTCTTTTATGAAGCCGATGAGCCACAGCTTACTCTCAGCTGCCTATTTTTATTAATATTCAATGTCTTCAATTATAGATACAGATAATATATTATATACATTAGAGGCTTTTTGCCAACCAAGATGGCGGCGGCAACAAAAAGGTCACGTGACTGAGAATGGTCCATATTGTATTTATTATGGATTTGTGCATGTTTTATGCGTTTCATTTGTTTTTCTCATGTCCATTGTATTTATCGTTGTACAGTTTTGCAGCAGCACTGCACTTTAGCCGAGACAAGTTTCCCCGGGACAACAAAGTCAACTCTGATTCTGGTGCTTGTGTGAAGAAGTTAGAAAAGCACAGTAAAATGCAGCCATTTACATCAAAGTATAAACAGATATACTTACTATATTTCTTTGATGCAGATATTCAAGAGTTTTGAGAGACACATGGCACTAGTGTTTATTTTTGGGATTAACACAAATGGAGCGAGTCACACAGTTGTGATTTGGGGACGTACGAGCTGAATAAAGCAGCCTAAAACCTCTGCCTTGGACCCTCTGTAATGGTATCGAATGCCTCTTTACCTGTGACAAAGCTCTGGAGACCTAATGTCCTAAAAGCTGCTCCAGTAGCTCTTAATGTAAACAGGTTAAATGCAGAGAACATATTTCTATATTAGGGTAAATAATTTGAATGAATATCTAACTTAAAATGTAAAATAGACAGACATTAGTTTTAAAATCATTTTCAGAAAAACGCACAACTAGAAATGTTTTTACATGAAAGAAAACCTGTAAACCTTTATCAGGACTGGATTTTAAAACTGTTCCTTGGGATTTCTTCCAAAGGGTCTGACACTGGTCTTTGTCTGGACCTGGTATTGAGACACTCCGGTCTGGACTCTACAGTAAATTCACTCTCGTTTCTCCAACAGGAAGCTGATTTGGCCGTGGCTCCTCTGACCATCACTTTGGTCCGAGAGCAGGTGATCGACTTTACCAAACCGTTCATGTCTCTGGGAATCTCCATTATGATCAAAAAACCCACTAAGTCCAAGCCGGGCGTGTTCTCGTTCCTCGACCCGCTGGCCTACGAGATCTGGATGTGCATCGTTTTCGCCTACATCGGAGTCAGCGTTGTGCTGTTTCTGGTGATGTTTTTAACAACAACAGTGCGATGTTATTAAATGATATAGTGGAAGAATATAATTATTCTGTCTTTATATTGAACAGCTTTCATATGATTTTAATATTTAAAAACTGACCAATTGTAACTATTTATGTAACATTGATGATTCATTTGGTTGTATGTTTGTCTATATGCCTCCAGAGGCAGTTTATTCTGTGTTTCTGAGAAAAATTGAACTCAAATTCTCAGATACTGGATTAATTGTTTGCATAGAACAGAATAAAATGAGGAAATTGAAATGTACAGAAAGTTGGACAAAATCCATTCATTTCTGAAAAACGTCAGATTTTAAGATGCAAGGTTCACCTCCAGAATTGTCAAACCCCAGTAAAAGGTGAGTGTTTGTGTTCCAGGTAAGCCGCTTCAGTCCGTACGAATGGAAAGGAGAAGAATCCGACGAGGAAGATGAGACTCTGAATTCCTCTGGCTCCAGAAGAGCTTTTCCAAATTCATCCAATGTTGATCAATCTCCAGGTAGGGCTTCTTTAATTTGAGTTTTTCTTTATTTTATTTTTAATATTTGTAAAACATAAAAACACCAAGTGCAATAATATAGGATGTTTTTTTTGTTGGGAATAGTTTTTTGCAATGTGGTTGTATGCAGTGTATATTATTAAGGTTTACGTTTAAAGTATAGTAAATATAAAATAGTGGATGTTTTTTCTGTCCGAGTGTTGTTGCCGTATTGATCTGGCAGGCTGTGTGTAAAGGGTGTGAGCGTGCCATGTTAGCTGCTCTGTGAGTGTTTGAACTAGAGTGGTGAAGCATCAACAGCAGTCCTGTTGGAGTTCTTTTCAGCTCATTCACAGAACACTGCTGAGCTGTTCCTGTCGACTCTTCAAACGTGGACACGATGACTCTGTGACTCTGAGCCTGAGTGCCTGTCGACTCTTCAAACGTGGACACGATGACTCTGTGACTCTGAGCCTGAGTGTTGATAATGTATAATCTACTTTCTTACATCTCTGAACTTCTGTTTCCTGTTCTCATTTTTTAGGATCTCAGAAGCAAAACCAGCAGAAAGAAAAAGATGGACCTGAATACACTAATGATTTTGGGATCTTTAACTCTCTGTGGTTCTCTCTGGGCGCCTTTATGCAACAGGGCTGTGACATCTCCCCCAGGTGACCCCTCAGTTCCTCGTCCAACACACTTTATTTATGCATTAGGAACTTTATTATGAACATCCGGGCTCTCACAGCAAAGCAATACAGGACAGTGCTCTTTATCTCGAGCAAGAGTGACCTGTCTGAGAGAGTGACCCGTCTGAGAGAGTGACCCGTCTGAGAGAGTGACCCGTCTGAGAGAGTGACCCGTCTGAGAGAGTGACCCGTCTGAGAGAGTGACCTGTCTGAGAGAGAGAGTGACCTGTCTGAGAGAGAGAGTGACCCGTCTGAGAGAGAGAGTGACCTGTTAGAGAGTAACTCGTCTGAGAGAGAGAGAGAGAGAGAGAGAGTGACCCGTCTGAGAGAGAGAGTGACTCGTCTGAGAGAGTGACCTGTCTGAGAGAGTGACCTGTCTGAGAGAGTGACCCGTCTGAGAGAGTGACCTGTCTGAGTGAGAGAGTAACTCGTCTGAGAGAGAGAGTGACTCGTCTGAGAGAGAGAGTGACCTGTCTGAGAGAGTGACCTGTCTGAGAGAGTGACCCGTCTGAGAGAGTGACCCGTCTGAGAAAGTGACTTGTCTGAGAGAGTGACCTGTCTGAGAGAGAGAGTGACCCGTCTGAGAGAGAGAGTGACCCATCTGAGAGAGTGACCTGTCTGAGAGAGAGAGTGACCCATCTGAGAGAGAGAGTGACCCGTCTAAGAGAGAGAGATTGACCTGTCTGAGAGAGAGAGTGACCTGTCTGAGAGAGAGTGACCTGTCTGAGAGAGTGACCCGTCTGAGAGAGTGACCTGTCTGAGAGAGAGAGTGACCCGTCTAAGAGAGAGAGATTGACCTGTCTGAGAGAGAGAGTGACCCATCTGAGAGAGAGAGTGACCTGTCTGAGAGAGAGAGTGACCTGTCTGAGAGAGAGAGTGACCTGTCTGAGAGAGAGAGTGACCTGTCTGAGAGAGAGAGTGACTCGTCTGAGAGAGAGAGTGACCTGTCTGAGAGAGTGACTCGTCTGAGAGAGAAAGTGACCTGTCTGAGAGAGAGAGTGACTCGTCTGAGAAAGTGACCCGTCTGAGAGAGAAAGAGTGACCCGTCTGAGAGAGAAAGTGACCTGTCTGAGAGAGAGAGTGACCTGTCTGAGAGAGTGACCCGTCTGAGAGTGACTCGTCTGAGAGAGAAAGTGACCTGTCTGAGAGAAAGAGTGACCCGTCTGAGAAAGTGACCCGTCTGAGAGAGAGGCTGACCTGTCTGAGTGAGAGAGTGACCTGTCTGAGAGAGAGAGTGACCTGTCTGAGAGAGTGACCTGTGAGAGAGAAAGAGTGACCCGTCTGAGAGAGAAAGTGACCTGTCTGAGAGAGAGAGTAACTCGTCTGAGAAAGTGACCCGTCTGAGAGAGAGATTGACCTGTCTGAGAGAGTGACCCGTCTGAGAGAGAGAGTGACCCGTCTGAGAGAGAGAGTGACCCGTCTGAGAGAGAGTGACCCGTCTGAGAGAGAGTTACCTGTCTGAGAGAGAGAGTGACCTGTCTGAGAGAGAGAGTGACCCGTCTGAGAGAGTGACCCGTCTGAGAGAGTGACCCGTCTGAGAGAGAGAGTGACCTGTCTGAGAGAGAGAGTGACCTGTCAGAGAGAGAGTGACCTGTCAGAGAGAGAGTGACCTGTCTGAGAGAGTGACCTGTCTGAGAGAGAGAGTGACCTGTCTGAGAGAGAGAGTGACCTGTCTGAGAGAGAGAGTGACCCGTCTGAGAGAGAGAGTGACCCGTCTGAGAGAGAGAGTGACCCGTCTGAGAGAGAGAGAGTGACCCGTCTGAGAGAGAGTGACCTGTCTGAGAGAGAGAGTGACCCGTCTAAGAGAGAGAGTGACCTGTCTGAGAGAGTGACCCGTCTGAGAGAGTGACCTGTCTGAGAGAGAGAGTGACTCGTCTGAGAGAGAGAGTGACCTGTCTGAGAGAGAGAGTGACCCGTCTAAGAGAGAGAGTGACCTGTCTGAGAGAGAGTGACCTGTCTGAGAGAGTGACCCGTCTGAGAGAGTGACCCGTCTGAGAGAGTGACTCGTCTGAGAGAGAGAGTGACTCGTCTGAGAGAGAGAGTGACCTGTCTGAGAGAGAGAGTGACCCGTCTGAGAGAGAGAGTGACCCGTCTGAGAGAGAGAGAGTGACCTGTCTGAGAGAGAGTAACCTTTTATTGATTGAGTCTCTTCAAATGGAT
Source organism: Perccottus glenii (assembly GCA_024416835.2). NCBI lineage: Eukaryota > Metazoa > Chordata > Actinopteri > Gobiiformes > Odontobutidae > Perccottus > Perccottus glenii. The sequence goes on along the minus strand of CM044561.2, from coordinate 28,274,810 downwards.
GTTTTTAAGTGGTTGGTGATTAATAGTGACACATTATTACATTACAAATGATCCATGCAGTGTTTTTAGGAGACCTGCAGTAGATCCATGCTGTTGGGTTCTGGTGACAGGGAATGTGAGGTGAATATGTCGTTGTTGAGTAGAAATACTCATGATAATTACATGTGACACAAAGGCCCGGTCTGTGCTCAGAGTCGAGGAGATGATCTGCTGTAGCTGGGTTAATTACACATACATTTTCAAATTAGACAAGTCATTTCAATGGGAGTAAAAGTACAATGCTCTGACACTAGATTAATGTTGAAACAGCTGCTATTTTCTCTTAAGCACGGCCTGTGTCATTAAACCATGCTGCTGCTGCAGAGAAAGTAACTAAGCGACTAATGTTTGGCTGATCTTCGCTCGGTGCACACACAGCTGTGGATAAAGCCACTGCTGGTTTTCTGCATCGTAGCTCCAAAAACTCTGACGATAACTCTAAAGTTTCTCTTTAATAAAACGGAAATGCTGAATATGGTTAATGCTCATGACAAAAACTACTCCAAGGTTCCAAACGTCAAATTAGCTCTGGTAATAGAGGTTTGTCCAATGAGAAAACAAAACAAATTTGTTGAATGTGAGGAATAAAATAAAACTAATATTCGACAGGAATGATTAAAATATACCTCTTTTCAAACAGAGATATATTGTCTTTAAAACCAGTGTCTTGTCTAAGCCTTTAGTTGCTACACACAGTTTCTTTGCGTCACGTCGGTCTGACTGGGATTGAAACGTTTTCTTGGTAGTTACTAACAAAAAAGACAAGTTCAAATTACATTTCCAAGAGAGATATTGGACTCCAGCTCCATTAGAGAGATAATGTCAGTCCACATTTATCTAATTATTCATACATTAAAAAAAATCATTTTACGATGGTGTCATTTGAACTCATTATATTAAACTCTGTTGTAATTATTCCCTGAAGCAAAAAGCAGACACATGAATCTGTAATGACAGGGATCTGTCGGAGAAATGGCTGCTGGGTAAAAACACTAATAACACTCCAGTATAATTTTAAAACATTATTTAACCATTTAGTACACATCTTGTTTTATTTCTTCTAATTAAAGTCGAACATGACATAAACACAGGATGCCTGTAAAATAGAACAAATGCATATGTTTACATCTGCAGTGCTTTTATTAAAGGCACATTAACACACACTGGAGTTCCAGTGTTTCTCTTCTGTTCCAGGCAGTCCACAGATCCTCTTTAAAGCCCTGTTGTTGTCATGTGCCCTCTTCTTCATGTCCGGCCTGGGTCTGCAGGCTGCTTTTAGTCACAATGATGCCAACGGAGAAAAAAAGTGTTGTATTTCTAAAGCCCTTGCCCCACATTCAGCCCCAGATGTAATCAGGGTAATTTCAAATGGACCTTTTGTCATAAATAGTCAGTGTTTTTACAGAGAACTGGAGGAAGGACTGAGCTAACACATGAAGGAATGAATGAAACCTTTAGTGGCTCGCTGTCCGAGTAGAAAAAAATACATTCAACACTGCAGACAGGACAACGCCATGGACATTACTCAATTTTCAAAAAGCACAGCAAGACAATAAATACAAAAATAAATAAATACATCCATTTATAAAGGAATACACAATATAACTGTAGGCTTTACAGGAATAACTTTGAAATGTCAGCAAGTTCTGTAAAAAGCCAAAAAGAAGCACCTCCTTCTCGGTGACAGGGATTATTGCTCTAAAATGGAAACATTTGGCTCCATTTACTTTTCATATAGTTTTATGGCTTTGCCCAATAATGTGCTTTTCAACACTTATACATTAAACAAACACAAAAAGAACATGACATTCCTTTGTTAAAGAATGCATTCAGAGTCAAACGTGATGTTATTTGTCAGTAAAACAGCCTGTCTGCCTGTGGACACATACAGTATACATGTGAGTGTGTGGGTGTATGTTCCCTCTGTGGAGGGGCAGATATATTCAGACGGATGTTTTGTTGTTAAGCTTTGCACCTAAGGCTTCTTGTTAGGTATAAAGCTTTAATAAGAAGTAGCCATATTGCGTAATGCCTGCTTTCTTTCTCCAGAAGCAGCTGTCAGTGTTTTGTAGCCTGCTCACTAACTTTGTGGGAAATATTTGTAGAAAACAAATGAAAAATTCATGTTCACCTAAACATTCATTTCTCCCTTTTTAAACACATCCAGTTTCTAAGCAACAATAAACAAAGGGCAGCTCTAATTAGGAACTTTGTGTTGTCATTGGCAATACTTCACATTTTAGTGAAGTTAATGCAAGTAAAGCCCAGAGCCCACTGTCCTGTTTGTGTCACTGCACAAGGTGACCTTTCCAACATGGCTGCTCTCTGCCGCAGGGGCCGACAGTGCATAGGGCTCTGATGTGATTTATTTAAATGTGTTGCTGCGTTCTGTTTGAGGTATGGATGCTACAGGAGAGGGTTTAGCTGCAGGCGGGGCCTCTCAGCTCTGTTCACCACACGATGGCCTCGGTCTCTGTTTGAACAAAACAACTGACGCCAACACACAGGAAAATACTAAATCTTTTCAACTGGAATGCATTTATTCACTTCTGTCTTTTATAGATATTCTCTCTATTTCAGTTGCTTTTCGGATTATTCTTGTAAATAGTCTAACCCCTCGGGCAGTTTCAAATACCTCAGAGTAACATCAGACAACACACGTACCTTGGACCAGTTATCAAAGCATTGTTCAGACAATTGTATTGTTCTACCTGTTTTTACTCGAGCCGTTGTCATTTTTACACACATCACAGCCCACTGGCCACACACAGGACTGTTTTATTAGAACTGTTTCATACGAAGTCTGTCACATGAGGTGCTGTGGAAAAGAATCTTCACCAATGAAGAAAGTTATATTTATGAGCATTTCACTTTGATATTGTGTTGTTGTCTGTGAGGAGTCAGGGCTGGAACAGACACTTCATGACGAGCTGTGAGCAGGTGAATTATTTCAACAGGAGCATGTTGTGAGATTATTGAAAAAACATAAGCGTGAGCACAGTAATATGTTTTTATTTGACTGACAGAAGATGTCACCATAGCAACAACAGCAGCGGCAGATCAAAGGCTTTAAATGGAGCAGCTGTAGATGGTTTGTTTACTGCCAGGCCACACTTTACACATTCAGTTCCAGAGGTCAGAAGGTCAGAACATAACGGGTCTGTAACGTTTCAGTAACTTGATCACTTTGAATGGTTACATTCAATTTGTTATTATTGATTTTTGTGCCATTTGTTTTTTGTAAATAAAAAGACTGCAATAAAATCATCATGTATCAACATTTTAATTCTGTTTTTTCTGCATAAATCTCTTAAACTAAATTACTTCTAGGTGTTTGTGGAAAAAAATATATATATATTCTAGATATATTCAAGATTCTAATCAGACATATTTTGGAGTTTTCAGCAGAGTTCAAGTTGTTTAAGAGATTTATGACTGAAATATAATATAATATAATAAACTGAAATAAATGTTGATACATGAAGATTTTACTGCAGTTTTTTTATTAAAATACACATTAAAATAAACCAAGAATAAAAAATGACACAAAATAAATATAAATAAATCTAGATTTAAAAAAAAAATGTCACAAAAGAAATTCCAAGCAGACACCAAATCACAAAAGAGAAATAACAAAAGTGTCATTATTCTTTTTTTTTATATAGTGCTTTTCCACCTACTGTAGTAGGCACTCAAAGCACTTTACATAGATTAAGCTATTATGGGATGTTATGATGTTTTGGGATGTTTCGACCACCCGCCGGTCGAAGGACGGCCGCTCTACCCACTGAGCCGCCCAAACGTGTTGTGAGTCCCTCATATGTAAGAAACCGTTTTAATTTAAAGTTTAGAAAGAGATAAAAGATAAACCAGGACTCATCTGTTCTTTTTACTTGTTGCTTCATTTTTTAGTTAATCCTCTCAGTTTTCTTTGTTCCAGGTCGCTCTCGGGACGGATCGTGGGCGGCGTGTGGTGGTTTTTCACCCTCATCATCATCTCGTCGTACACGGCCAACCTGGCAGCCTTCCTCACTGTGGAGAGGATGGTCTCACCCATAGAGGGCGCCGAGGATTTAGCCAAACAGACGGAGATCACCTACGGGACGCTGGACGGGGGCTCCACCAAAGAGTTCTTCAAGGTCAGGGACTTCTTTTCTTAGTTCAGATAAACGCAGACTGTTTAGATCTACAAGTCTGGAATCACAGTCATTTTAATAAAAAAAAGAAATAAAAAAAAGAAAGACATGTTTATTGTTGTATGTGAAAAATATAAAGATAATTAAAGCCGCAAGCGGCAATAAAGGCCCTCGCCTCTCTTGAGACCGCGGGGACACATGCACTCGGAGGAGTGCATTTCGTGCTTTAAAGCGTAAACTTCACGTTAAAATGATTCTGAGGAGTTTTCTAAGACTCTAGTCTTGGCTCTGGAGGGGCCTCCTCTAAAGGAAGGATCCTGGCAATTGGGAAATGGCATTTATTTCCCAAAGAAATGGCTGCCTCTTCACAGACTCATTACGACCACAGCCACAAATGTATCAAAAAACAAATTGATAACTTTTTTTGGCACACGTGTCTAGATGATACTCACCAAATTTGGAGCTGTTTAGATGAAAAGCCTTTAGACACAAGGGGTGAGATTTAGGTGGTCACGCATTCCACCCAACATAGTAGATTTCCTGTTGAGTTTACGGTATGGCTGTAATAAACTTTTCTGTTTGCCCTGAGGTGTCCTATGGATGTACCAAGTTTTGTATTTCTACTTTTGAAAAAATTTACTTTCACTTTCCATAGGCCCAATGTATTTTGACTTTTCTAGGGGCCGCCACTGAGTCATTTTTCGTATATTTTTTTTCGGGGACTTTAAATACATAAATTTTTCGCCGGGCTTGAAGTCTGGGACCATAAAAAATGACTTTTAGTTGCATGTTTACTGGGTCAAATTGAAAATCATTTTGCAGAAAAATTATAATAAAAAAATATATAACTCGAGCAAAAAAGTCTAGAAAAACACTTGTCTATTTTACATACATGTGTTTAGCTCATTTTGCCCAAGTTTGGTGTCTGTGGAATGAAGCAGCTATTTTCTGTTGTTTTTTAAAAAAGAGGTGTATTTTAAGTCGGTTCACATCTTCAATTCAAAATGGCCGCCTTCCCGTGTGTGATAGGGTGTGGTCCCCATTGGCTTTTTTGTTCATAAGCCCATACTGGATGTGTGTACCAAGTTTCATTTGCCTACGATAAACTAAAATCTTCACTTCCCATTGACTTTTTCTACATTTTTGGGACGTTGCTATGGCAACACATTTATAGATAGGGGGTGGTTGTCATTGGCTTTTATGCTCGTCATGACATAAGAGATGTGTGTACCAAATTTCATGTCTCTATAACAAACTAAATTCTTGGGTCCCATTATAAGTTTGTAGGGGGCGCTGGAGAGCCATTTCTAAAGATAACCCTTTTATTTACATATTTTTGTGTTCAGGTCATGAATGTGCACAAACGCCTTTTTGGGTCCAACTCGATCCGAGAAGGCGTTTGAGAGTTAAGAGACGTTTTATTTTCACAAAAATGGCCACCTCGTTACAGGCTTGCCACACCCATACCCGATAAGATATCAACAACAAAGTCACAACTTTGGTTGGCACATGTGTCTAGATGATACTCACCAAATTTGGGGCCATTTAGATTAAAACACAATGATTTGCATCTTTTTGCGCAAGGGGTGCGATTTTAGTGGCCATGCGTTTCACCCCACATGGCGGACTTCCTGTTAAGTTTAGGGTGTGGCTGTCATTGACTTTTCTGTTTGCCCTGAGGTGTCCTATGGATGACCCAAGTTTCATTTTTCTATGTTGGAAAAAAGTTACTTTCACTTTCCATAGGCCCAATGTATTTTGAATTTGTAGGGGTCGCCACTGAGTCATTTTTCGTATTTTATTTTCGGCGACTTCAAATACATAAATTTTTCGCCGGGCTGGTGAAGGCTGGGACCAATAAAAATGACTTTTCGTTCATGTTCACTGGGTCAAATTTAGGATCATATTGGGAAAATAAAAAATAAAAAAAATAAAAAATCCCAGCAAAAACAATAGGCCCTCCCGGTCATCACCGGCTCGGGCCTAATTAGCTGACTCTCTGACTTCTTTATCAGCGGTCGAAGATTGCGGTTTTTGAGAAGATGTGGTCGTACATGCGGAGTGCCGAGCCGTCCGTGTTCGTCAAAAACACCAACGAGGGCGTGCTCCGTGTGAGGAAGTCCAAAGGGAAGTACGCCTACCTGCTGGAGTCCGCCATGAACGAGTACATCGAGCAGAGGAAGCCCTGCGACACCATGAAAGTGGGAGGAAACCTGGACTCCAAAGGCTACGGAGTGGCCACGCCCAAAGGATCTCCTCTCAGGTATTCGACCTCATGGACCCGGTCGGTTTTTGTCACTCTGTGTTTATATGTTGTGTGTATTAGACGAGGGCAAGCAGAGGTGGGTAGAGTCCCCAGGCAAACTGTATTTCAACATATTCAGTGATAACGCCACTCGAGCACTCAGTCACTTTGAATTAGAGCCTAGATAATTCATGCAGGACCTGAGTGACTCGTTCAGGCCGGAGCCTTCATGGCTCTTTTACCCCAGCGTCACATCGAACGTCTGCTCCTTCTTCCACATGAAGCATTTGGAGCAGGTCTCCATCACAGACTCAGGCAGGTTTTGTGCATTTTCATGTAAATATGTTATCTATGTATAAATCATTACACTATAAACACCTTTATTTTAAAACTGAAACTTTAAAAACACACACTTATTTTTGATGGAAGTAATTGGAAAGTGACTGACTGTAAAAGTTGTGACAGAAAACACAAAATCCTAACGTTTTTACGCCACAAAGCAGATAAAAAAAAGAAATGAAAAATTCTTCCCAAATGAGGATTTGAAAATGGATGCAGCAGAGATGATGATGATTTGAAAATGTGACGTTACTGCTGCTGATGTGTGTAGACTCTTGCCTGTGGACGAACCGGACTCTACCATTTATTTTATAAAACCGGTAAATAAAACGTTTTTTGTTTTGTTTTTTCATAAAGCTGTCAAGAAAGGAGCACAATAAAATAAAGGAGTTTTATTGTAAACGTTTTATGCTGATGGAAAAATGATCCTTGAATATGTCACCTGGGCCTCAGTCTTTGTTTGAAATCTATGAGAGACTTGTTTAATGTCTTTTAGTAAAAGAAATCTACCCACCTCTGGAAACAACTGAAGAAAACCCAATGCACTTCAAATATGAACAGACTAAACCCAAAAGCTACTGTGCCATTGTCAGATTCTCTTTTGGACTTTCCTGTCCAATTAAAAATACAAAAAGCCCTGTGAAAATGTCCATACATTCTGTTCTCTCTGTTGTTTGTGAGACTGTCCTGTCAGTGTTTGTCTGTCAGTCTGTTAATCTGTTTCTGTCTGTCCTATCTTTCTCTCTTGTGTCTTGTCTGTCTGCCTGTCTGCCTGTCTGCCTGTCTGTCTGTTGTGTTCGGTTGTGAATGCTTTTGGGCCTGTTTATCTGATATCTGACTGTGAATGCCTGTTTTCTCTTCACCAGAATAATGCTGCCAAAGCCTGTGTTAACATCTTACATCTATCTTTCTCTCATCTGTCTTGTCTAAGGCAATGCTGCTTTCAGGTAAAACATGAACTCCCCGGACTTTACCTGCACAATGACCCCCACAAGAACAGACTGCTTTACTTTGTGGGGACCATACTTAGTCAAATTTGAGACAAGACTGAAACTGAGCTTTCATTATATCATGTGATGACCATCCAGGTGTGACAGGTTCAGAGTGCACTTAAAGAAGGTTAAAAGCTGAGTTATGTTTTACCTGACAGCTGCATTTGAAAACTTTTACTCTTCTTTTCTCGCAGACATCAGCACTCTGTCCATCCGATGGTTCTTTGTACTTAAGCTTAATTATGGCGCCAACACAGAGACAGAGCAAGACTCTATCTAATGTTTCAGGAGGTCCCGACCTCTATAGGTCCTGCTCCAGTCGGATTATTGTATTTCTCCAGTTCAACTGTAAAATGAGCCTCTGCAGAGACACATGCTCCACAGTAAACACTGTCTACTGGAGACACGCCCCCTCGTTGTCATGACGACAGTGAACACAGCGTCAGGGAAAGTGTGATAGTTTTAAAAACTGTAGAAACTTAAACATAACCTAAAACCTAACAGACCTTGGTCACGAGAGAAATTCAACCAAAATATTAGCACAAAATATTTCTCTGTTTGAAAAACTACTGAAGCAACAATTTTTAATCATACTTGAGTTTAAAGTGCATTTATTACACTTACTCTTTAAAAATGCTACATATAAATGTCTTGTAAAATGCACTTTTCATATTCTTGTTTTCCGATGTTACACTGTTTGCTCTTGGAGTCACTGCTCAGTCTCTGTGTTGAAGCTGCTCTCATAAATTTATAAATGTTTATAAATGTTACTAATATAATCATCCAGCGTCTGCTTCATGCTGCTGCTTCTGCTCAAGTCTCTGCTGTAAATATTGTTGTCTTTGTGTAATTTGGAGAGTTTTTGTGTATAACTCTGTAGATACAGCTGTGGTTGTGTGGACAATAGCTCTGCACCGACAACGTAAGGCTTATGATGTTATAGTATTTGTCAGAAACTAATGAGTTTAAAGATTCCTCTGTGAAAATCAGAAAATATCATCTGAAGGATCTGTTGATTACATTTTGTCAGAACAGCTCACCTTCAGAGTTTAATGGCCATAATAATAATAATAATAACAATAATAATAATGAGAAATAATAATAATAATAATAATAATAATAATAATAATAATAATAATAATAATGAGAAATAATAATAATAATAATAATAATGATAATGATAATAATAATGAGAAATAATAATAATAATAACAATAATAATAATGAGAAATAATAATGATAATAATAATAATAATAATGATAATGATAATAATAATGAGAAATAATAATAATAATAATAATAATAATAATAATAATAATAATGAGAAATAATAATAATAATAACAATAATAATAATGAGAAATAATAATGATAATAATAATAATAATAATGATAATGATAATAATAATGAGAAATAATAATAATAATAATAATAATAATGAGAAATAATAATAATAACAATAATAATAATGAGAAATAATAATGATAATAATAATAATAATAATGATAATGATAATAATAATGAGAAATAATAATAATAATAATAATAATGATAATAATGGGCGGCAGTGGCTCAGTGGTAGAGCTGTCGTCCGCTTTACATTAAATATGTTTAAAGGCATCAAGTGTTGAGTGACTTAAACCATCTCTTTTATCAAGTCTTTAAACCTTTTTAAAAGATTCAAGAAACTTTGAAACTTTGGTTCTTTATATTGTATTTCAATTGAATGAAGGTAAAAACCTAATATTCATAAATCCAGGAACAGTTTTCATTTATATTTTATCACATGTGCACTACAAGCCCAGATACGTTCAGTTTACTTGAAAAATAAGGAGAGTGATTGGCCTAAAAGAAGTTATAATGGAAAATGAAAGAGTGCAGTAAACTTAAGATATTCATTGGTGTTTGGAGTGTAACAAACTCAAACCCACATGATGTCTACTTAACTTTTCTGAGTACAACACAAAGGTAAGTAGATCAAAAAGTAGAGCACACTAAAACACTTAAATTACATTCTTTGTCATGGTTTACAGTGGCCGAACATATACATTTACTTTTCTATACTTTTCCATTTGCAGACATTTTTATTTTGTAAATTCGGCCGACCAATCATGGGTCTTTTTTGTTGATGCTGCGTCTGGAAATTCCAGTGAAAAGCCCAAAGACCAGACTTATATCAGGCCTCAGGAACTGTCCTATTGTCCATTTAACCACAGCTCGTTACTTTTCCATTCTTCTCTGAACCTGCTCTGGGACGTCCTAAGAACAAAACTCTTCACATTACTGTCATGTATTACGTGAACATTTTCTCGTGTCTTGTCACTGGTTTCATGTTTTAGTCACAGAAACATTGCACTCAGCTCCTCTAGCTCTGATCATCACTGCTACATAAAGAAGGAATAACAGACTCATACTGCAATAGAACCTCTATATAACGCCTTTTTACAAATATTCCTCCTTTATTTATCAGCTGACGGATGAAGACAAGTTGAGGTTAATGGCTGTTTTTTTACCCAAACCTTGAAATAAAGTTTGCCTTCATTTGTAACTCCACATATCAAAATGTTAGTATCAGATTTAGTTTTAGTTAAGCTACAGGTCAATAATATGGTCTGTGTAGCTTTTACTTGTGCTTTAGCTTAGCATTTTACAAAATATTTTAACTTAACATTTAGCTGGTTTAGGTTTTAGTTTGCAGCTTAAGCTTATTTACTTAATTTTTTTGCAATTGTATAAAGAATATTTATACCAATTTCCAACCAAACCTTTCTTCTACATTTTTTTAATTAATTCTTTTGTGAGAAAAAAGCAAACTAGCAATACTAAACATATTACCAGTATTAGCCATCCATTTAGCTGTTTTTTGGGGTTTGGTAAAAGTGCCTGAGAACACGTATCTCCACAGGTTGGAACAAAATAAGAAATGAAAGACAGTGAACTATTTTTTGATTGAGTTTGTGTCATGTTGTCTTTTTCACATCTGATGCTTGACAAATTAAAAGTCAGTTCTGAAAACAAAAAAACATGAGTGTGTGTTTAAAGAAACACATTCACGGACTTAACCAGGGTTATTTTAGTCTCAGACTCTCCTCCGACAGGTTCTGTGTCGGTACAGGTCCTGAACAGTCGGTGGTTTTCCTGAGACGGGCCAAGCTAACATGAAGCTAACGGACACATGATTGTAGCTAATATTAAGGCTACAGTTATTGGAACAAGTGACACTGAACCAACCAGAAGAAAGAGAAGAACATCTGCAGAAAACAAGGCTTCAGCTCCAGACGCTCGGGCTTGTCTCTAAGCCCTGAAGGACTGGCTCCAGGTGAATATAGGGAGGTTTGTTCCCACAGATCACAGGGGTAAGAACGGTGTGCATCTTGTGGTTGAGGGCTGTAGTGTTGATATTAGGTTCACTCCACGTCCACTACTTAAGCGAAAAATGTACCAGTCTAACCACTACTGTTGGGTTCTCTGCTAAGGGCTGTTTGGTCCCTGTACGACCGGAGCAGGGGCTTGGTTTATTGCCAGCAGTAAGTCAGACCTGTTCCTTGTGCATATTGGACTCTGCCCTTTGTCATCGGTCCTGTTCATTATCTTTATGGACAGGATTTCTAGGCCCAACCAGGGACTGGAGAGAGTCAGGTTTGGGGACCACAGGATCTCGTCTTTGCTTTTTCCAGATGATGTTGTCCTGTTGGCTCCATTAGGCCAAGACCTCCAGTGTACACTGGGATGGTTTGCAGCCGAGTGTGAAGCGGCGGGGATGAGGATCAGCACGTCCAAGTCTGAGACTGTCATTCCTTTTTCTAAGTCGGAAAAGGGTGGCTTGCATCAAGTGTATCTTGTGCTCTTGTTCACGAGTGAGGAGAGGAGGGAGCGTGAGACCGACAGATGGATTGGTGCAGATTCTGCAGTGATGCGGTCGATGTACAGGTCTGTCGGGGTGAAGAGGAAGCCACAGCTCATGATTATAGGTTATTGATTATGAGCTGTGGGTCATGACCGAAAGGACGAGATCCCAGATACAGGCGGCCGAAATGAGCTTTCTCCGCTCCCTTAGAGATAGGGTGAGGAGCTCGTTCACTCGGGAGGAGTTCAAAGTAGAGCCACTGCTCCTCCACATCGAGAGGAGCCGCTGAGGCTCAGGCATCTGTTCCAGATGCCTTCTGGACGACCCCTGGGCAGGGACTATGTCTCTCAGCTGGCCTGGGAACGCCTCATACTTAATTTCATCTTTTGACAAACCGCGTATGTGAAAATGTCAACGTGACACTTGTTCACTGCTTCCTAATGTCTTCCATTCAAGTTTATTTCTGACTTGGGGCCATTGGGATCTCCTTAAAGGGACCGACTTGTGTGAGGTTTCAAATGATGGTGAACATTATTTTAGGGACTGG